>BPLR01004965.1:0-27809 GCA_021605095.1 Caerostris extrusa
ATATTTGGTATCGTATGCGAAAAAAATCCCAATAGGTAGTCTTACTAACGAGTCAAGATGTGGAACATCACAAACGACATCGAGTCACTTTTTTTTTTAAACGGTGTCACCACAACATTGGATGTCTACAATGTCTACAACAGCGGGTTGAACCTCGACCTAATGTTTACCAATGGCACATGTTGCCACTGAGCCATGAGTCGGGCTCATTTGAAAGTCTAAATGTAAATGGTTTCTCTCCTTTCTTGTACAAAAAAGTAAATAAATAAAATATTCTGCAAATATCCTACAATTGGAGAAAAGAAACCGGTTTTAAACTTGCATTAGAACTTCAAGCTCGACTGAAACAGAATTACAACGCCGTAACTACAGTTAAAAAGTTCCCGAAACATCCATTAAGCGCTTTCACCAAAACAAAAAGAAGTGCATATTTTCTGTTTCCCGAACTCAAACTCTTTTATGTTCCCTTGAGCAAAGCCCAAGTCTTAACCGTTTCCTTCTTCATCTTCTTGTCTCGCGGGAGACTCAAATACCACCCTGGTTTCTGTGTGAGTACTTTTCCAGCCATTGTTCGGTTGTCGCGTTTTCATGCGAATGTCTTAACCAACTTTTCCTCCACTTCTTGGCTGTTGTTGTAGTATTTGGTCTTCCATTCGGAGAAAAGCCACAAGAGAAAGGGGAGGAATAAAAAAAAAAAGAGAAAAAGTTGGGAAGTTGTTACTGGAGCAGCACCAAAGGAAAGGAAAAAGTTCTTCTTGCTCCGAGGTTCTACCAGTTAATTCAGGCATTACGGGTAAAAAGAGGCTGTTCGTGCGGCGGCTGTCCCCTTGGCTTAAGGTGATTTTCTCAATATCCTCCTCTATACTCTTAGTGGGATTGCTTGTGGGATGTTTTGGATTGCCTGTTGGACTGATTTCTGATATTGTGGGATGAAAATGAGTAATTATATAAACATAGGTTTGTTGCTGAATAAAAATTTGTAAATATATAATAATTGTTTCGGCATTTGGGGCACTTTTTATATCGATAGAAAATAAAATGTCAATATAAATCATTTTTTATAAACTTCTTATGCTATATAGTCTCATATATTTAAAAAATGATTTTTATTCATACTTTTGTAATATGGTAATCACGGAATTTTATTTTGCTTGATGCCATGCCATGCAGAACGAAACTTTGTGGTTAAGATTAAAGTTTTGATAAAGTTTATTGTTTTAGCTAAATATATATATATATATATATATACAAGGTGACAGTAAAGTTCCACTTTCATTATGTTGAAAAACCACTCATCACAATGAGTTCAGAGAATTTGAAGCTGAAGATACTTAGAAGGAGGGAAACGATGAGCATCAAAAGGTTTACCTGAAATTTTCCCCATCCAATTTGGCGACTGACACAGTGGTGGATGGGCTTTCATAACAGCGTCCACAGCCGTTGAATAACTTGGGGAGATCATTTTCCGTCACCAAGAAACAATCAAGCACAGTTTGAGCCACTACAGTTGGTTTAATGTGCACCTCATGTCAAATACGATTTCATTTCGATTCACTTGCAGCCGAATTCACTTTATAAGCTGCTTACAGCGCCATCTATTAACCACGCTTTGATTTTTCTTTTTGGATGCGTATCGTTTCCCTCTTCTTCAAGTATCTTCAATTTAAATTTGAACTGATTGAACTCAAACGAGGTGCGGGTCAGTTAACCATGTAAAGTCATTTCAGAAGGCAATGTCCCTCCTATTTAAAAAGAAAAGAATGAAGGTGTTTTGGAGTAGCAGTAAAAAATGTAAATATGTATTTATGTAAAAAATGTATATATATTTTTTTATCACTCGTAAAGAAGTTAGCTTCTCAATTAAAACTTAATACATAAAACAATCACTCTCTAGAGAATAACTGGTTTTATCCAAATTATTAATTCAGAAATATGTTTTGACTTGGTAAAACTTGGAACAAAAATTTAGTTGTTTATAAAAAAGATGAATAAAATCAATGAAATATGTCAGTTATAATCAGTTCAATTAAAAAAAAAAAAAAAGCTTTTAAAAAGAAACTTTTGAGGTGAAGAAATTGGCTGACTTCAAGAATATTAAATTAGTAAAGAAAGTAATGAGTAACCTAATTAAATTTTCCAAGACTTAAAAAAGTGAGTTGATAGAAATATTTGTGCATATTCCCAAAGAAAAAAATGTTTTAAGCAGCTATTTTTTTAAAAAAGAAATTATTTTTAGTAAAAGTTTTTTTAATTAAGTAAATGCCAAAGTTTTTAAAGTTTCTAATTTTTAAAACTAAAAATTTGTTTAGAAACTTTTATAAAACTAATTTATATTCAATGGCTTTATGATATAAAATACTAAACTTACAGTTAAATTTTTAACTCAAACCTCAAGGGTTTTTTTTTACATTTCTGTTATAAGTTAAGAACTTGATTTATTAGTTAACATAAATTTTTAACTTATTAGACTAGGGTGTGGCCAACCCAAATGATTCTGCGTGCCACTTTAAAATGCATCTAACTCCACGGGCCTCATATAAAATTATATATCCCCATATTAGATTTAGAGACACTGTGTACATTTTTTTTAGAGTGAAAAATTGAAACATAATGAATTATTATTTTTGTGTTTACTATTATTCTTACATATAAACATAGATAATATGATAATAATGACACGAAACGCACACTGTAAAAAAAATACACTCAATAGCCAAAACATTATGACCACCTGTCAATAACGAGTTGGCCCACTTTTTGGCGTGCAACACAGCTTCAGCCTTGGCATGGATGCCACAAGTCCTTGGTAGATGGCTGGAGACAGATTGTACCAGATGTTTAAGCAACGGTCACGCAAATCCGAAATATTGCGAATTGGTGGTCTTTGAACTCAGCTGCTGCCGTCCCAGGACATTAAGTGGAATTCAGCATCATGTTCCTGGAACCACTCCAACACAATTTTAGCCTTCTGACAAGGGGCGTTGTCCTGTTGGAACATTCCATTTCCAGCTGGAAAAACAGAGGCCATGTAAGGGGTGCAACTGGTCCGCAATGATGTTCAGATACCCTGTAGCATTAATGATCTGCTCTACCACAACTACGGGTCCCAGAGACGCCCAAGAGAACGTCCCCCAAAGCATAATACCGCCACCACCGGCCTGTGTATGACCTACTGTACATTGAGGGAGCAACTGTTCGCCTGGAAGACGACGTATCCTGACACGGCCATCGGCGTGATGAATGACAAACCGTGATTCATCTGACCAGGCAACTCTCGCCCACTGATCCATGGCCCAGTCACGATGTTCCCGGGCGCAGCGCAGGCCCAGTTGGCGATGACGTTTGGTCAGCAAAGGCACGCGAAAGTGGGACGTTTGCTGCGTAGCCCCATATCCAACAGTGTCCGTTGAACAGTGGGCTCCGATACTATTCTACTTGGTCCTGCATTGTATTGGGCTGTCAGCTGAGCCACTGTCTGGCTCCGATTTTTGCTTCACCATGCGAGACAGTCTCCGACGACCTTTTTCTTTGATAGCGTGTGGACGTCCAACACCATGTCGTCTACTGCTGGTTTCACCGTCATTCATCCACTTCGCTTAAGTACTAATAACTGTAGATCGTGAACAACCCACGAGTCGTGCAGTTTCGGAAATACTTGTTCCGAGCCTTTCGATCCATTACAATCTGCCCTCTATCAAAGTCGCTTAGATCCGCAGCCTTTCCCATCACACACAGAAGTGAAAGAATGATTCTTCAGACTCTCCAGCAGCAGTTAAATACCACTTCCACCTGATCACGTGACTTCCACGTCATCCAGGCAGTTCATTGCAAAATGTAGAGGTGATCATAATGTTTTGGCTCTTGAGTGTATATAACACTAAAAATGAAATATATAAATATAAACGAAATTAAAAAAATGAAATCATTAAACAATATTTGTTTTACTAGTGTAAATCGATCTCAATTTGGTATTTGCACACCGTAATGGGTGTTGCAGGTTAGCTCCCGTTATGTTTCACCGTGTTTTATGTTTGGTCAATTTCATTTTCATTTACGAAAATAAAATAAGTTGAATCCAAAGCGCTAACAACTTTTTTGCCAGATTTCTCAAATTGGAACATTTCTCTTTTGTGGCGTAGTGTTATAAAAATCTATTTTTGATTCTGATGTTCCAAAAATGTGTTTTAATTTAATATTGCATTGTAAGTCAACCAGTTCCATTTAGTGTTATTCTGGGTCCGACTCGATTTGAACATGAAAGGGAGATGAATATGTTTCAAAAATTATGTTGTGGCTGTCTAACTCTAAATTATTTCCAGCTGTCAAAAAGCAGCTGTAAGTTTTCATATTTCTTTTGCATATTTGGTGTAATTTGATGTAATTTTGAATATATGGATGCACACATAATGTATTTTTTTAATACATTGGTTTTCACTACTTTGACCATTATAAAATAAATAAATTTTTGTAAAAGTGTCATAAATCTCACGAGCCGGAATGAAATATTCTAGGCGGGCCGCGGGTTGGCCATCCTTGTATTAGACTTTTGTTTATTTAAACAGATATACCACTCTTGTTATTCCTCATTTGATTACAGTTATCTTCCAGGATAATTACTGTATTTTCAATCCGATTGCCCTTTGTTGTCTGTTGGGCTTTTTCTTTCTTTATGTTTTCAACAATGATATCTGACTATTTCTCGAATTTGCTTTCCGATTCGGCCTATTTTTCATAGCAATCAATTCGAATTGAATCTTCGAATCTCTAAAGTTGGATTGAGTTTCGAAAATGAGTTAATCCTTTTCCAATAAAATTTTGAGGAGCTTTCTCTTCATATTCTTTCTTATTCCTTCTCTATCATTTTTTGTTTTTCTACCACTAACTTTCTGATGATTGTACAAATCTTTCGCTTTCTTTTTCCAATCTGTTTTTTCCTTTGTAATATTGATTTCTCAATCCTCTGCATTTCTGTTTGTTTGTTTTTCCGCAGAAATTTCAATAATAAATTCATTATTTTTTAAATAATTATTAATTATTATTATTTTGAAACACTATAGCATTAGAATAAAATCTATTCTTGTAGAACTATTGACTTTCAAAATGAAAGTTTAATTAGCAGGCGTGCAAACCGCGTTTAAATCGCTACTATTTATTTGAAGTCGGCAGTTATAATTATGGTATGTTTGAAGGTTCCCTTGCATCATCATCTAAACTAATTTAATGGGAGTCGATTTGCATTCTTCTTAATATATTGAAACATTATGGGAACAATATGTTTCGAATACAGTCGACTCTCGTTAAACCATTTTCTTTGCCGAAGTGTGGAATTGGTAATTTAATGGGAGTCGATTGCAATCTTGAATCATTATGGGAACAATTTGTTTGGAATACAGTCGACTCTCGGTAAACTATTATCTTTGGCGAAGCAAGCAGTTCGTGATTTAATGGGAGTCGATTACATTCTTCTTGTTATTGAATCATTGTGGGAACATCATGTATGTAGAATATAGTCGATTATCGATAAGCCATTATCTTTGGCGAAGCTTGGTAGTGGGATGGATTAATTATCTATGGAATTCCATGAATTAATGGGAGCCGATTGAATTCTTCTCATTATTGAATCATTATGGGAACAATATGTTTGGAATACAGTCGACCATCGTTGAACCCGTATCTTTTGGCGAACCATGGATAATGGGATGTATTAATGATCTATGGGATTCCTGGATTTAATGAGTGTCGATTACATTCTCCATATTATTGAATCATTGTGGGAACAATATGTATAGAATACAGTTCACCCTCGAGTTAAAATCGTCATCTTTCATGACGAAGCATAGAGTGGACTGTTCATCTGTATTTTTATTATTATTGAGTCATTGTGGGAGCAATGTGCGTAAACTGCAGTTCACCCCGTTAAACCTTCCTCTTTTATCGAGAAGCACAGCATTGACTGTTTAACGAAGATGGAGTATACGTCTATATTCTTCCAGATACCTCTCTTTAAAAGAAAAATAATTTTTATCACAAATTTCTCTCCCGTTTAGTTCGAGCATTAAAGTAAAATAAACGACCAGCACTGCTTTCAGTTTCTCGAAGTCTTGGATGGAAACCTTCTTTAAAACAAGCAATCTTTTCTCTAATGCAGTATCCTTGTTCCGAAGAGGGTTCAGCAGCTGGTTCTGTTGTCTCGCCCTCGTCTTCTCTTGGGTATTTTCGATTTTGCGATCGGTTCCTCCGTAATTAAGAACTATGCTTTTCACCGGTGGCATTAGTCATTTGGTGCGTTACTTCCCGGATGAATCGGAAATCTATTCGATTTCGGTGCTGATTTCGAAAATGCGTGGTACGATTGGTTCTGGGAATTGGAAAGGATCTGTGAGAAATATGATACTTTGGCACTAATAGAATGATGTTTCATGATGTTCTTCCCGTATCAGAATTTACAAAGAATAAGTTGTTTTTAAAGAATCAATATTGATTTAAAATCATCTGTATTAAAATTAAGGATTGCTGTTTCTACTAATTTAGAATGTGATTTTTTTCAGACTATTTTATTTTATAAAAATCTAAAAAACGTGTCGACGTAATCTTCTTCCTTGCGGGCGGGCGTGATTAATATTGAATCATTATGGAAAGAATATGTTTAGAATACGGTCCACCCTCATTAAACTATTATCTTTGGCAAAGCATAAATAATGGGATAGATTAATTATTTATGGTATTCCATGGTTTAATGGGGAGCCGATTACATTTTCTTATTATTGAATCTTTGTGAGAAAAATATGCATAGAATACAGCCCACCCTTGGGTTAAAAGCCGTCATTCTTTATGACGAAGCATGGAGTCGACTGTCCATCTGCATTCTTCTTCATATTGAATCACTGTGGGAACAATATGCATAGAATACAGTCACCCTTGGGTTAAAAACATTCTTTTATGACGAAGCATGAATTCGACTGTCCATCTGCATTTTTTATTATTATTAAATCACTGTGGGAACAATAGTATGCATAAAATGCAGTCCATCCTATTAAAGCATCCTCTTTTATGGAGAAGCACAGCGTTGGCTATTTAACGAAGATGGAGTATACGTCTGTATTCGGCCAGTCTCCTCTCTTTAAAGAAAAATAATTTATCACAAATTCCTCTCCCGTTTAGTTTGAGCATTCAGTGAAATAAACGACCAGCACTGCTTTTCATTTTCTCGGAGTCTTGGATGGAAACCTTCTTTAAAACAAGAATCTTTTCTCTAATGCAGTATCCTTGTTCCGAGATGGGTTCTGCAGCTGGGTCTGTTGTCTCGCACTCATCTTCTCTTGAGTATCTTTCGATTTCGCGATCGGTTCTTCCGTAATTAAGAACTATGCTTTTCACCGGTGGCTTAAGTCATTCGATGCGTTGGTTATCGGATGAATCGGAAATCTATTCGGTTTCGGTGCTGATTTCGGAAATGCGTGGTACGATTGGTTCTGGGAATTGGAAAGGATCTGTGAGAAATACGATACTTTGGCACTAATAGAATGATGTTTCATAATGTTCTGCTGATACGGATCAGAATTTACAACAAATAAGTTGTTTTTTAAAGAATCAATATTGATTTAAAATCATCTGTATTAAAATTAAGGATTGCTGTTTCTACTAATTTAGAATGATTTTTTTTTCATACTATTTTACTTTATGAAGATCTACAAATAGTCTTGACGTAATCTTCTTGCTTGCGTGATTATTATTTAATAATTATGGGAACAATATGTTTGGAATACAGTCGACTGTCGTCAAACCACTATCTTTGACGAAGCATAGATAATGGGATGGATTAATGTAGGGTATTCCTTTATTTAATGGGAGTCCATTACATTCTTCTTATTATTAAATCATTGTGGGAACAATATGTTTATAGCAATACAGTCGACACTCATTAAACCATTATCTTTGGCGAAGCATGTATAATGAAATGTATTAATGATCTATGGGATTCCATGATTTAATGGGAGTCGATTGCATTCCAATTATTATTGAATCATTATGGGAATATAATCGACTCTCGTTAAACCATTATCTTTGGCACAGTATAGAGTAATTTGATGGGAGTCGATTGCATTCTTCTTATTATTTAATTTGATGGGAATAGTCGATTGCATTCTTCTTATTAATTTTTAATCTTATTATTTAATCATAGTGGGAACAATATGTTTGGAATACTGTCGACTCTCATTAAATCATTATCTTTGGCGAAGCATGGATAATGGGATAGATTAATGATCTATTGATTCCATGATTTATTGGGCATCGATTACATTCTTTTATTATTAAGTCATTGTGGGAGCAATATGCATAAAATATAGTCCATCCTATTAAACCATCCTCTTTTATGGAGAAGCGCAGCGTTGGCTGTGTAACGAAGATGGAGTGTACATTCTGTATTCTTCCCGATACCTCTCTTTAAAGAAAAATAATTTATCACAAATTCCTCTCCCGTTTGGTTTGAGGTATTAAGTAAAATAAACGACCAGCACAGCTTTCAGTTTCGAAGTCTTGAATGGAAAACCTTCTTTAAAACAAGCAATCTTTCCTCTAATGCAGTATCCTTGTTCCGAAGAGGGTTCTGCAACTGGGTCTGTTGTCTCGCCCTCATCTTTTCTCTGAGTATTTTCGATTTTCGCGATCGGTTCCTCCGTAATTAAGAACTATGCTTTTCACCGGTGGCATTAGTCATTCGGTGCGTTGGTTCCCCAGATGAATCGGAAATCTATTCGGTTTCGGTGCTGATTTCGGAAAAGGAGGCTGCACTGATACGATTGGTTCTGGGAGTTGGAAAGGATGATGATATTTTCATGATGTTCTTCCCGTATCAGAATTTACAACAAATAAGTTGTTTTTTAAAGAACTAATATTGATATAAAATCATCTGTATTAAAATTAAGGATTGCTGTTTCTTCTCATTTAAAATGTAATTTTTTCAACTATTTTATTTTATGAAAATCTGTAAAAAGTGTTGAGGTAACCTTCTTGCGTGATTGCGTCTTAGATAATTTTTATATTTATTCATTGTTGTTTTTAACTGTGTTGAGCCCTAGTGGTTTTGTTCTAATTTGTAATATTGTATTGCGCCAAATGTAATTTCAGTAAAATGCTTGCAATTTTTGATCATGCAATTTTATTTTAATAAAATTGCACCATGTTACAGTTACGCATCAAATCTAGTGCAATTTTTTCAAGCGGGGAAAAAATTCCTTTTTATTTCTCAAAAATATATTATCTACTTCTTATTATTTTTTATTTCTAATATTCAAATTATTAAAAATTCCCTCTCGTTGCTATTATATCTTAAGCCCATTTCTTTTATCACTAGTAGAGCTGTTAATCTCATCCCATGTTTCTTTTCACGTTACTTCAAAAAAATAAAAATAAAATAAAATAAATAACAGAACGTCTTTGGTAATCCTGTCTCTTGCGACACACACGCAAATCGTCGACAAAGATGTATTTTCGTTCAGTTCCAAAGAAAGAACAAATTCGATCCTACACTCGAATTCGAAGAAAAGTAAATAATACGAAAGGGTAGGGGGTTTTATTTATTTATTTTCTTTCTTTCTTATTCCCTCTGTTGTGTTTGTGTTCTCTTTGGAATTCCTTTTAGTTCCGAGGATTCCATTTTCGGAAAACGATGTAGAGTTTACAGCGTACTATAGATGGGCTGATGCAATTGCATAAAACATTGTATTTGTAAACTTTTCAATTCGGGGAAATAAACGGTGCTTTTTTTTTTTTTTGTGCGATGGAAAGCAAAAAAGAGTAAATAACAATCTTTGTAGCAGGGATACCAAATTGCCGGAAGGATTTGTTTATTAAACTCAACCTAATACAGTTTAATAATAGAGAATTACTTCATAGTACATCAGTTATGTATTATTTTTTTAAATAAATACGTTTGTGCAAGGTGTTTATAATTAAAGTCCCACATTCAAAATGCTGTAAAACAAGTAATATAAAAAAAAATGTAAAGTCAATTCCTACTTTTTTATTTCACTCTATTGCAGAAAGTCCTTTATAAAAATTTCCATTCATTTTTTCAGTTTATCTGGCGCCATCTATTGGTAACATATTATGCAACTTAAATCTAAAAAAAAAACCTAAAATTAATTAATTAAATTTAATGAATAAATTAATATTGGAAAAACTGTATTAACATCAAGTGTCATCCACTACAAGTTCAAAAAAAAATCATTTGAACTTGAGTGGATGAATAAAAAAGTATTTTATGAACGATTGAAAATTTGAACAAGATAGATATAGGGAGAGTGTGAGCTAATAGAAGGAACTGAAAAAGAACCACTCGTCACAATGAATTCAAATTAGAACTGAAGATACTTACTTGAATAGGGGAAACGGTACGGCATCGAAAAAAAGTTCCACCGATTTTTCCCATCCAATTTGGTATGGCCTTGCCGTGGTAAATGGGCTTTCCTCTAACAGTGTCACAACTGTCGAATGACTTGGAAGTCATTTTTTTCCGTCAAAAAAACCGAAACAATCAAGCACATTGAACACTACGGTTGGTTTAATGTGCAACTCGTGCCAAATACGTTGTCATTTAGATTCAAAATATCATTGGCAGCCAAATTCACTTTATGCCGCTTACAGCGTCATCTATTAATGCACTTTGGACTTTTTGATTCCGTACCGTTTCTCCCTTCTTCAAGTATTTTCAGTTCAAATTTGAACTCATTGGGGCGAGTGGTTCTTTTTTTTTTTTTTTTTTTTACAGCATTTTGAAAGTGACACTAATATATTATAATCACCCTGTATATCCGATACTTAAAATCATCATTACCTTAAAACTAGACACTGTTAATACAGTCAGTTGTTACTCATTTAATTGGCTAAATTTAGATCGCAATACTTATTTTATGTATTTTCATTAGATAGATACCAAGAAAAATTTTTAAATTAATGATAAGTAGTTGCTGTGAAAAGAATAAATCTTATGCATTTTTTAAATACCTAACGTGCTGCGTTTGCTGTGTTCTTTCTTTTAATATTTTTGTCAACTATTGCACGGTTCCAGTGTTTGTGAAGAAAGAATCGTGGAGAACAGCTGAAATCAACAAGGAAGTTTTGGTTTGTGTTCGAATTTGGAAGAGCGAAGGTCGAACTGCTGTGTAATCATGCAGGAATTGCTGATGTAGCAGATTGTTTTTGAAAATGGTTTAATTAATTGTGATCATTCATCACTGAGTTAGGGGCTAGCGCTGGTTCAGAATGTAATTTGGATCATAAAATCTGTTGTTAAACGTCTGGTATTGGGCTAGGTTACTCGAGATTGCAATTAGGATCAATAAATGTGTTGTTAATTTTAACATTGTGTTGAAATTTCTTTACTATTATGATATTTCGAAGTTACATAAGTAATAATTACAATATTTTTTATAAGTGCCATAGCAATAAAAGAAAGTATTTTTATTCGATATTTATTACCAGCTTATTTACAACTCAAATATGATTTAAGAAATTTCACGTATAAGTAGTCGATCAATTCCACAATACATATAATTTGGCGATTATATAATAATAATATAAGCTATTAATTTGCTGTTATTTTCTAGGCCATTTAATTGTGTTTACCGACTAAAAGCTACAATTTTATAAAACTTTTCACTTTAACCAGCTATATTAATGTAAAGATTTATGAGTTTGTTCATTTATTAGAAATTAAAAATTCCAGTTTAAACAAACATATGGGTTATTTCATTCTTAAATTTTTTTTATCCTATTGATACATTTGAATTCAGAAATAAAATCCTTTGTATTCATTTGTTTGTACTCGATAACACTTAAAAATTGAAACACTTTGAAGTTCAATATTTTTTTTTTCTTTGAGATTAATGTTTTTCTATCTGGTGGGAAGTAAAAAAATACGGGAAAAATCATATCACTTATTTTTAATTAAATAAAAATAATGTTTTATTTTTTAAGCCTATCATCATTTATTGTTCGAAAAATTACGAATGAGAGATATCATGCCTCTTTATATATTTTTATTCATAATGTAATGCATCCTTTTGTGTTTGAAAAAAATTACCAGATAAGTACTTCCTGTCCGGTGCCATTTTGATACTTCGTTTCTGATAGCTTTATAGCTTGCGTCTATTTATTTTTAACCATCATCATATATTGAATTCCATATAAAAATATGCTGGAACTTCGTTATCATAAAGTTTACCAACTTATGTTTACGATATAAAAAGAGTTAGGTTATGAAATTAAAAATATTTTTTTCCCTGTAACTAGGACATATTTACTAGTATATGTGTGACTAGTAAATAATGTGAGCTACAACCAGACATTGAAGTAAACTGAATATTGAATTGCATACTATGTTATGACTTAATTTATTTTAAACTTAAATATTATATGTGATTCCCATTCTTTACGAATATTAGACTTCATTCCCCATCTTCACAAATGTTAGATGTTATTCCCCATTCTTTGAAATCTTAGTTATCTCCATTCCTTACAAATATCAGATATTATTCCCCCATTCTTTGCAAATATTATAATGTTATCCCCCATTCTTCCCACATATTAGATATTATTCTTCATTCTTTAGAAATGTTAGATGTTATTCACCATTCCTCACAAATATTAGATATTATTTCCCATTCTTTACGAATATTGGAATGTTATTCCCCATTCTTTACAAATACTAAATGTAATTCCCATTCTTTATATTGACCACAACAATATAGAATTTTCATTACATTAAGCAACATCTTTTCTAAGTAAAATAAAAAATTATTGGAGATAATTCCCATACCTTCCAATCTACTTCATCACATATCGACATTTTCTTCATTCCTTTAAAACGTGCAGTGCAGTGAATTTTTTTCCCTCCTTTCTTCCCTTTTTACAAGACATGTTCCGCCGCTGCACACTCCTCTTCTATTTTAGTGGCAGAAAGATTTATAACGGTTCTTCTTATCGGAGCGGGGGTTCATTCAAAATTTAAAACTCCTTTTTCTCTTTCTTTTTTTTTTTTTTTTTTTTTTTCTGTAGGAAAGAAAGTCCTGATGGCGTCTTTTTCTTACAGCAAAAGAAAATCGATGCAAATCTCGTCTGCTTATCGTGTTCTTTTTCACGAGGCTGGGAACTTGACAAGAGAGGGAAAAACTTTTTTTCCCCCTTTAAAAAAATATGCGGGGAGGGATAATTCTGTAACATTGTCTTGTCTCAAACTATTCAGCCCTGTTTCCTTTTTAAAGAAAGAAAGGGAAAAATGGATTTAACGTTTTATTCATAGTGTTTGCACCTTTTGCTAATTTCCTTTTCATTGAAAAGTTGAAATCTAGTTAATGCTTTTTTTTTTAAATTTATTTGTTTGACAAGAAAGACCATAACTTTTAAGACGATCTATCGGCATTGTGCGAAACATTGGTGTTAATGAAGAGATCTTGTCTTTTATGTGTGCAATTTTTTTATGTATATTTGCTTATGATGCTTAATTAAATTGTATGTAAAATGGTATTTTATACTTGAAAGGTTTATGAATTATTTTAATTGAATACGTTATTAAATCATTATGTTTTAGGATTTTTTATTGCAAGTGATTTCAGCAAAAATTTTATTAACTGTTCTCAATTACACGATGTTGAATTTTTTAAAAATGCCATTTGAAGATACTTGAAGAAGGGGGAAATGGTACGGCATCAAAAAAAGTTCCAACGTGTATTAATAGATGGCGCTGTAAATGGCATAAAGAAAGTGAATTCGGCTGCCAGTGAATCGAAATTACAACGTATTTGGCATGAGTTGCACATTAAACCAACTGTAGTGTTCAATGTGCTTGATTGTTTCAGTGTTTTGACGGAAATAATTTTTTCCAAGTCATTCAACAGTTGTGACACTGTTAGTGGAAAACCCATCCATCACGGCAACGTCATACCAAATTGGATGGTCTTTTAATGCCATACAGTTTCCCCTTCTCCAAGTATCTTCAGTTCAAATTTGAACTCATTGTGACGAGTGGTTCTTTGTTACGGCATTTTGAAAGTGGGACTTTAACTATAATCACCCTGTATATTAAAAAAATTCTGTTATTTATTCTTACTTGAAAAGGCAGATTATAAGCAGGTAAGTCCTTGCGTGAGGCTGGAGAAGGAGGCTACAAACCCACAGATGCTATACTTGGAATATTTATCCAGAATTATGACTATAAAAAATGTGTCCATACTGTAGCAGGCCTTGGTGCACCTGTGTAGTGCTGAATCTGCTACATGTCAGATGCTCGAGTGGTGAATGCTACTTCTACTTCTACTACACCACACCACATAACTGTGCCTAGAGCTGAGTTACCCTTTACAGTTTGAGAATGATGTGTATGAGAATAAGTCTTATTGGACTCTGTGACGCTCTACGATTCTATCAGGTCTACGGTTTACAGGTTACGGTTACGGGTACAGGAATCTACGGTTTAAAATGAATTCCGAACAACTACAAACATCCATGGTACCGCTGGGATTCGAATCCGAAAAACCTGTGGTACCGAGCGCCAGAGTGCTAGCTACTCGGCCATCAGGCCCCAACATCCATGCCACCGTCAGGATTCGAATCTGAAGCCTGTGGCACCAAAACCAGAGCGTCAGCCAATTGGCCTTCAGGCCCCCTATGTAGCGAATGCTAGTACCATACATACGAAAGCAGCATTTATTCTTATCATTCTACGTTTACAGTGAATCCCCATCAACCAATCAAAAACATTAATAATGACCGACTCCCATCCAAACACTACCATCACCCACGCACAATCTCATTCCCCCTGCACTTCCCATCCCATCGCTCCACCCCAAACGAGGCCAATCCATCCCCTAATGCCCAGGAAAAGGACACCGGGCCGTGGAATTTTATCGAAACAAAAGAAACAAGAACCCACCTATAAAGGGCAAAATTTGCGCTGTCGTTAAGCCCCGGCTTTCCGCCCCAAGTACTCCCTAATTAAGGACAACCGTTAGGAACTTGGTTATCTGAAGAATGTTGCCCTACCTCGTGTTTGTTTCTTTTATTTCTTCTTCCACAAAGCGTTAAGATCGGTGATTGGTCGGATTTTCTTTGGAGTAATTCTGTGCTTAAATGCTGGAGGTAGAATTAGATCGTTCGTTAAACCCTCTCTCTTGTTGATTTATGTTTAAATGAATTAGTATCTGTGCTTATCTGTAGTTAAGGAGGGTAAAAAAAACTTTAACCGGAAGAAATTGTGTAGTTCTGATGTGTTTTAATGACTGTATTTTTACACGTCTAATCTACTGAATCACATTATGGTGTTTTAAATCATGACATACTACTGCGACCAAAAACTAAAACCAATTTTCAATTTAAAATTCCCAAAATGTGGAATTTCGATTTCCCCCTTTTTTTAGGTTGTTAGCACTGTCCTTGACATCTGTGGGAAATTTAACGTCAAAATATTCATTAGTGTTTGAGTTACGCTTGGTTTTGTGAGATGCTAAAAGTGATTCCGGCGATTTTTGAAATGTCTGAATTCATTGAGCAAAGAACTAGCATTGCATTTTATTTGCGGAGACGTATAGAATGTTGCAGAAGCCATTCGGTGAGCATTCCTTGCATCCTTGCAGTGGATGGTCACAACTGTTTTTTTTTTATTGTTCACTACAGTTGGTTTAAAGTGCAACTCATGCCAAATACGTTGTCATTTCCATTCAAAATATCACTGGCAGCCGAATTCACTTTCTTTGTGCCGCTTACAGCGCCATCTATTAATACAATTTGGAACTTTTTTTTTGATGCCATACCGCTTACCCCTTCTTCAAGTGCCTTCTGTTCAAATTTGAACACATTGTAACGAGTGTTTCTTTTTTTTTATTTGCAGCAGCATTTTGAAAGTGGAACTTTATTTTTAGTCACCCTGTATTTAAAAAATTCTTAGCATAATTTTTACTATACAAACTTGTGATTTGTTAAAAAAATTAAGCAATATATTAATAATTGTGTGTTTTCATATTACGTCTATTGTATTTCATGGAACAAGTTTTCCATTGTCATCCGTCTATTGTCTGAATAATGTTTACCATTCTCTTTTATAGTATTTTGTCATTCTGAACCAACATTTTTTTACATTGATAAATTACTTATGTCTGTCTTTTTTTCAAAACATAACAAATGAATCCAACAAACAAAGAATATGAGGAAAGCTTAGGCTCAACCATTATTCATCTGCAATGGATACCTGCAATGCTATCACGTGATCTGCTAGGTGAGATTCTGTAGTAATAATAATATAAGCAGGAGATCTAGATAAATTACTCCTCTGAGCCCTGAGGCAATGGACAGTTTTATCATGTAGTCTTTTATCTTATTGATATGAATGTGATGGATTTTTCTCTCTCCTGTGCCTGTGACAAATGATCGTTTGCTCGGATATTTGCCCTGTTTAAATACACAAATATATTTATTTCCACTTCAATGGATTAGAAAACAGACCAGAGGTTCAAACTTTTCATCTCAAGATCGAATCGCAAAATAAATCTAGATTGAGAAATGTATTCCTGAAATTTAAAAGCTTATCTAGACTGTACATGTTGCCCCAAAGAATTGCCACTGTTTTGTTGGTTATTTTTCATCATCAAATACTAAAAAGACAACTCAACTTCAGATGAGGTTGCTACTTTAATAGAATGAGTCCATTATTCTCAATGATGTATGTATTTTCTAATGCAGGGGTGGCCAAGCCAAAAGTGGATCTTGCGGGCCACTTTGGAAATGCATCCTAACTCCGCCGGTCGCATATAGAATTATATATACCTATATTAGATTTAGACTAGCTATAAACGTTTTTTTTGGAGTGAAAAATTGAAACATAATTTATTATTTTTGTGTTTACTATTATTCTTACATGTAAACATAGATAATATAATGATAATGTTACTAAACGCACATTGTAAAGAAATATATAACACTAAAAATAAAATATAAAAAATATATAAATATAAATGAAATAAAAAAAAGAAATTATTAAAAAGCATTTATTTTACTAGTGTCATATTTTTTTTGCGCAAGAATATTATTTAAAAATCAAAGTTCATTTTTTTCTCATCATTTCGACAGTTATTTTTTGAATTTTGACAGTTAATTTTTTTTGAATATATGGATTGGCGATTATCGTTATTAGTGTTTTATCGTAATTTGTGTTTATAATTCAATTATTCTGCGCATAACTGTAAACTCATAAATTGCAATATCTGCATTGGAATATTATTTTTCAAAGTTGATTTTTCTATCATTTTGGCAGTTAATTTTTGAATATATGGATGCACAGATAATGTATTTTTTATTGCATTGGTTTATAATATAAGTAAGTATATTTTGTAAAAATATAATGAATCTCACAAGCCAGAAAAATGTTTGAAGCGGGCCGCATGCGGTTCGCGGGTTGGCCATCCCTGTTCTAATGTTATGAATCTTTTGAAATTTCATTTTAAATATTGTATATATTTTTTTTTATATATAGATTCTTTGTTTGTATCTTTTTTTGTGTTGTAGTATTTTAAATATCTATATTGTAGTGTGCAGGTTAAGCAGCCAGGTTGTAACTGGGTGCAATTGGGTTGAGATCTTGAGGGATAGCTAGAAGAGCTCAATCTTCGCGAAAACTTTGTTATCAAGCTTCTAGCCATTTATTATCATACTCCTGCAGGCTGCGAGCATCTTCATGAAATGCCAAGCTGTAGATAGCTTTCTTTTTTACTCTAGATTCTTGATGATCTAAGAGAGGAAGCAATGTTATGTGTTGTTATTAAAAAAACTGATTTTATACTCATGTGCATAGAAGGGATAATAAATGTTGTAACACCTGTGTGGTTGATTTGATTTTTTTTCATTATTTTAGTTGTTTAAACAATTCAATTTCTGTTTTCTTCCATGTTTATTTTTTTATATGTGCTAGTTTTTTTAATCTACATTTTTTTTTATTTGCATGCGTTTTTATTACATCATGTCAGTAGTAAAATTCTAACTATTTGAGGTTCTTGGAAAAAAGATATTACAAATATTTGATTTATTGTGATTTGTTTCGTTACTAAAATTATCTTTTTTTTTTCTGTATAAATAATAAAAGGGAATGCATTGTTCTTTGATATAAGTATAGTCATTGATTATATCTATAATATACTATTCTTCAATGGCGCAGCAGCCCATGAAATAGTGGCCAAGGCCGTCTGCCTACTGTCAGATTCGAGTCAACATGAAATGTTTCCTTTTTTATGATGCAGGGTTGTCAACCCAACGCCCAACAATCATATCAGAGGGGCCTACTGTTTAAAGTAATTCGAACCATTACAAACATCCATGGTACCACTGGTACTCGAACCCGAAAACCTGCGCCACCGAGCAATAATCATTCGCATTAATCGTACTTACTTTTCATCTTACCAATTCAGTATTCATTATATGCTGACTCTCACAATTCTTTGAATAAAAAGTGGGTTTTTTTTTCCTCTACATTTCTTGAGAATAAATTCGTCGTCTTTTTTATGGGTAAAGTTTAAAATTCTACATTGATCAGAAAAACACTTTAAAAACTGAATAATGTTTCGATTGTTTTTTCTAGCACAATTGGTATTATTTTATCGAGTTTTTTAATGCGTTTTATTACATCATTTTAAAATTCTAATTATTATACGGAGTTCTTGAAAAAAAAAGATATTACAAATATTTGATTTATTGTGCCCCGTTACTAAAATTATCTTTTTTCTGTATAAATAATAAAAGGGAAATTCATTGTTCTTTGATATAAGTATAGTCATTGATTATATTTATAATATACTATTCTTCAATGGCGCAACAGACCCATGGTGGGCCAAGGCCGTCTCGCCTACTGTCAGATTCCGAACATGAAATGTCTCCTATTTATGATGCAGGGTTGTCAACCCAACGCCCAACAATCATATCAGAGAGGGGCCAGAATGTTCTTTAAAGTAATTCGGTGAACCATTACAAACATCCATGGTACCACTGGTACTCGAACCCGAAAAACCTGCGCCACCGAGCAATAATCATTCGCATAAAGGCTCGTTCCCACCGAGGCGAGAGACGTGAAGATTCAAGAGGCAAGCGACAAAATTTTTTCGACCCGTTCACAGCGAAACGTCAGAAATAGCATTACGCCTAGTGAAAAACCGCTTCGAGTTGAAAGTTGTGCAACTCCAAGCGGCGGACTGCAAACCGGTTTCAGGCGACCGCGGTGAGGCTAGTGATTGGTCAAAATTTTTCGCTTGCATCTTCTCGCCTTGGTGAGCACGAGCCTTTAGTCGTACTATACTTTTCATCTTACCAATTCAGTATTCATTATATGGTGACTCTCACAATTCTTTGAATAAAGTGGTTTTTTTTTTTTCCCTCTACATTTCTTGAGAATAAATTGTCGTCTTTTTATGTGTAAAGTTTATAATTCTACATTGATCAGAAAACGCATAAAACTGAATAATGTTTCGATTGTTTTTCTAGCACAATTGGTATTATTTTATCGGGAGTCGCTTAATTTTATTTTGAATTTATGACTTTTTCTTATATATTGTGTAGATACTATAATAAAAAAATAAACTTTTATTACAATTGGAAATAATATTTACTCTAAACTGTATAACTTATTTTTTTATCTATAAAATTTTATGAATGCATTTTTTCCTTCACAAATTGAAGGTATGGAGTTATTTCCTTTACCTCCTCCAAATCCAACTAATTATATTTGTACAAGTCTTTTTTATCTCCATCTATTAAGCCTTCATGTCTTCTGATTTCATTATCCGTTATGTCATGTTTTCTGGTCAACATCAAAAACGGAAGGAATAAAAAAAAATACCCATCCTTTTAAATGCAAATTACTTCTGTGTCCTCATTACCATTTTCTCTGATCTTGGATCTATCTCTACAGAAACTAGAGAAGTTGTTCATCAATCGCCAAGATTTAGGAAGAACATAGAAGGAGAAAAAAAAAAGAACTTGCAAAACGCATTAATCTTCTCTGAATGCATGTTCTGTGTCTTTGGATGCTGTTTTCGATCGTAAAGAGTGAATTGGAACCCAGATTGATTCCATAATTAAGATGGCTTCCACTTCTTTCTTTCACTTGATCGAAAAGTTTGGTAACTGTAATTAGTTGGCATCCTTCCCATTCCAGCGAGTATCGAAAACACATCCCTTTTATTTTACATCGTTAATTTCATCATTGAATCGTGTTGACGAATCGAACTTCTTCCTTAACGAGTCAGTGAATCTTTGTTGAAAGAACCTTTCTCTGTCTTCTAATTTCGGCAGATTGAATTGCTTCATTTTAATTCTCATTCTAAATTTAAAAAAAAAAAAAAAAAAAATTATGTGGCAAATAATTAGTTCAAAAAAATTCAAGTTCATTTACTGGCTGAGTTTAGAAAATTTGAAATAATTATATTGATAATCTTTCATAATACAGGGTGATTATAATTAAAGTCTCACTTTCAAATTGCTGGAAGAACAAAAGAACCACTCGTCACAATGAGCTCAAATTTGAGCTGAAGATGTTTGAAAATAAGGGGAGAAACGGTATGGCATCCCCCCAAAAAAGTTCCACCGATTTTCCCATCCAATATGGTATGACTTTGCTGTGGTGAATGGGATTTCCACTAACAGTGTCACAAACCGTTGAATGACTTGGAAGTCATTTTATCCGTCAAAAACCGAAACAATCAAGCACATTGAACACTACAGTTGGTTTAATAGGCAAGCTATGTTGTCATTTCGATTCAAAATATCACTGGCAGGCGAATTCACTTTCGTTATACCGCTTACAGCGCCATCTATTAATACACTTTGAGACATTTTTTGATGCCGTACCGTTTCCCCCTTACTTCAAGTATCTTCAGTTCAGATTTAATAAACTCATTGTGACGATTGTTTTTTACGTTTTTTGAAAGTGGGACTTTTAATTACTATCACCTTGTATGTTGTCGCATATCAAGCTTCAAAAAATGTCGATGTCCAGTTTTATACAAGAATAAAAATGTTTCTCAATTTTTATAATAATTTTAATAATAATTAACTTTAAAAACAAAATAATACTTCTATTTTTAGTTTATTGCATGTGATTAAAGTACATTGGAAAATTAAACGTTAAAAATAAAATACTTTTGAAAATTTCTGAAACTTGTAGAACAAATTTACAACCTACTTCTATTTACCGAAAATGTATTACTTTTTTAAAAAATAATTATTACCTACATCGTCACTGTAGTACTTCAGTACTTTTTTAAATATTTTGAGTTTTAAAAATAATTATCGCTTTATCTACTACTCTGAAAACTTTAGTTAATCTCTGCCTTATTTCCTCAAAAACTTCTTTTTTTAAATTCTCCAAATATGTAATTTAATGATTTAGAGTTGCATCCGGTTGATAATTACTATGTTTCTTTTCACTGCATTTCATCAACAGGAAACTTTTAAAGAATAAAGCCATATTTTATCATTCTGTTGCGTTGTTTAGAAGAGCCTTCCATTGTACAAAGTATTTTTGAGAGACACGGTTGTGTTGTTTCTTCCTGTTTCTCTATTGTTTTCATCAGCGCCTTTGTTGAATTTTATTAATCTTGCCATTTTAAGGAATTCATCAACGGCAACACAAAAAAAAATCGTTTGCTCGCTCGAGAAAGTTTAAAAACAAAAACATTCTTAATTTAGAAGGAAGAAAAGGAAATCGCGTGATCATTTGCGTTGAAAATTCCAATGTAAATAGTTTATTTTCCTTCTTTTCTTTTTATTACTTTAGATAAATTCTTTTTTATTCCATGTTGTTATTCAAATTATGCTTAACTTTTCTTCATTTTTTTTTCTTTCTCCTGTTAGAAACTCATTTTCGCTTGACTGAATAAATGTTAGGAAATGAAATTTTATCGTTAATGATTTTAACGGATCGATTAAAGATGGCGCCCGTAGGAAAAGTGCTTACTTTTACTACGTTGATTTATGGAATGGGAAAACGCTTAACTATCTTTGAAGATTATTTTTTTTTTGCGTTGAATATTTTAATATATTCAACTGCAAAAAAAAATATTTGATGGAAAGTTAATAATCGCTAACTTTTCAAATATTTAAATTAAGTTTAAGGTTCGGTCATAAAATTTAGTTTAGCTTTCATAAAACTTTTATAATTTAATAGGAATTTTTAAATAATCAATCGATTATTTACATGCATTTGTATAATTAAGTATATATACCAAAAACCATTTTGTTCTTCTATTTTTATATTGATGCTCTTCTCTTTTTTCATATTGGTGTTCGTCTATTTTTATATTGATGTTATTTCTATTTTGATATTGATGTTCTTCTATTTTATATTGAAGTTCGTCTATTTTTATATTGATATTCGTTTATTTTTATTTATGTTCTTCTATTTTGTCGAGATCCAATGATCTCAGAAATTGCACTTGTTGTTGTTGAGTGAATAAATTATGTAATATAAATAGCATCGAAAAGTATAATATAAAATTTAGCATTAGCAAAAACTCTCTATTATTAACAGTAACTGCATTATCCTTAAATACATTTTAATAACATTTTGCTGAATATGTGTATTTTTGCACGATTTAACAGATGTTTGCAAAATATCTATCCAAAACCTAATGTTGATTTAAAATAAATAAATGAATAGTTTACAATTATTCAATAATTATCAAACTTTCTTTTTTTTTAATCGTTTTTCTTTAAGTGAGCATAAATGTCCTTTTTCAATTACTTCATTCTCATTATTAGAGTTTTTTGCATACCGTATGTTTATAATGCGGTATTTTTCTCTCTAGCGCATGCTCATAGGAAATTGCGCATACGTATCTGTAATAATGTTTCCTATGAGCATGCGCAATAGGGAGAAAAAAAAATACCGCATTATAAAAATACGGTATGCAAAACTCTCTATTATCTCGTCTCAAAGGCTTATTTTTAATACTGATCTACATTTAATGCTACTTAAGATTGTTATTTTAATTTACATATACAGCAGCGGCCTAATAGCCAATTGGCTAGCGCTCTGACCTTTGGTACCACAGGCTTCAAGTTCGAATCCTGGCTGTGGCATGGATGCTTGTTAGTGGTTGAGGATCTACTTTAAACTGTAGGTCCCAATCTAATTAGCCTAAAGTGTGCACAAAATGACCATAGAACAACAAATCATTACATATTTACAATTTCTTAGGTGAAAAATCTCTTACTTCACTGTGGGTTAAAAGAGATAATAACAACTAGGATAAAAAATAATTCTATACAGTTGTTGTCTAATTTATTGTAACTTATTTACACATATTTTGATAAATGATCTATAAAAATACAGAGTGATTATAATTAAAGTCCCCTTTCAAAATGCTGTAAAAAAAAAAGAGCCACTAGTTACAATGACTTCAAATCTGAACTGAAGATAATTGAAGAAGGGGGAACGGTACGGCATCAAAAAAAGTTCCAAAGTGTATTAATAGATGGCGCTGTAAGCGGCATAAAGAAAATGAATTCGGCTGCCAGTGACATTTTGATCGAAATGACAACGTATTTGGTATGAGTTGCCCATTAAACCAACTGTAGCGTTCAATGTGCACGATTGCTTCGGTTTTTTTTTAACGGAAAAAATGACTTCCAAGTCATTCTACAGTTGCGATACTGTTAGAGGAAAGACCATACAAGCCACCACGACAAGGTCATACCAAATTGGATGGGAAACATCAGTGAAATTTTTTTTTGAGCCCGTGAGGTTTCATCCTTCTTCAAGAATCTTCAATTCAAATTTGAAGTCATTGTGACGAATAATTCTATTTTCACAACATTTTGAAAGTGGGACTTTAAGTATAATCACACTGTACCTTGAAAATAACACTTAACACTTAAAAAAAAAATTTAATTTTAACACTTAAAAAAAGTTTATCGTTATTTTTAGGCCCACAACAAATTCCCCATTTAAAAGCACAGAATAAAATACTACCAAATATTTTTTTTAAAAAAAAAGGAAATCCAGAAATACATATCTTCTATTGAATACACACTCCTAAAACCTGCGCAATTATCTCAATCCCAACATGAAATATTGATAAAAGCCTGCCGCCTTGCACCGGACACAGAGAAGAGCTCCATGAAGCTGCATATTACATGAGGCCCGAAGCGACCCAGTAACAAACAGACAGAAAGTAGAAGGAAGTCCTCACAAAGAAGGAGAGAGAGAGAGAAGGAAAAAAATGATGCCCATGCCTAACGGGGAGTTCTGGGAGCAACTACGAAAAGCCCCTCCGGCAGAATTAGTTCCTCTGCAAGAAACGTGATTTTCATGTCACTGGGGCAGCCCCCATTTTTCTCCCTCCGCCCCTGCTAGGTACTGATTGAATTTCTCAGCCCCAGTCGCAGATTCGCCGCCCGACCCATCGTCTTAAATGCGCATCACAATTACCGGGGTAGAGGTGGTTTACTGGTTCGTCTTGACTGGTTCCCCCTTGCCTATTGATGGCTTAAGTTGGGTTTGTTGGGAATGCAATGGAAGATTTGGGTGAGTGATTCGGAATGGGTGAAATATTTCGCTTTCTTGATGTGTAAAATGGTCTTGATGTATAAGTGGTCGTAAAATTTGATTTTATTCTAAAAGATTTCAATAGTTGCCAGTGGATTAACACCTCTTGAGGACCCTATGCTCGGTATTGATTGAAGAATTTCAAAACATGTCACTTACTATTGCATCTATAAAAGGGACACGCTTGATGACTAATTCTTGAATATCTAAGTAAGGGGATGTCCAACCCAAATGATCTGTGGACCGCTTTGGAAATGCATCCTAACTTCCGCGAGCCGCATATAAAATTATGTATCCCCTTATTAGATTGAGACCCACTATAGCCATTTTTTGGAATGAAAATTGAAACTTAATGAGTATTTATTTTTGTCTTTACTATTATTCTCACATGTACATAGATAATATAATAATAATGATGATACTAAAAGCACATTGTAAGGAAATATATAACACTCAAAAATAAAATATATAAATATAAACGAAATAAAAACGAAAATGTAGTCACTAAAAATATTTATTTTAATAGTGCGATATTTGTTTTCCACTCATCATGAGTTCGCAGAATATAATTGAATTATTCGGCAAACTCATAACTGTAAACTCATAAATAAAACAGGCAATATCTGTCCTATATTCCAAGAATATAATTTAAAAATCAAAGCTAATTTTTTCTAATAATTTTGACAGTTCATTTTTGAATATAGGGATGCACACATACTGTATTTTTTTAAAAACATTGTTTTTCACCGTTTTGTTTAATGTTGTATTTAGAACATTTTTTGGAATGAAAATATGAAACATTCTTTTATTTTACTATGGTATATTCTTAGTGTATAGAATATGCCATAATGTTTCATTTTCATTTTCAAAATTTTATTGAAGTTTTTCTATTATTCAAAATATAAACAGTATTTTTTTTTTCAATATAATTTCAGATAAAATTGTTTTTAATTTTTTAAAAAAAAAGTAGAAGTCTTTTGAAGTTTAATCCGCATTACAATACTTTTTTTTTTATTTATTATTTGATCTTTTCTATATTTTTATACTTTTGAAATTAAACGAATTACAGCTTTAAGGATATGGAACCCATATAACACTTTGCTTTTAAATTGTTGTATTTCAATACTAGTCAAAAGATTGTTCCCGATCTATCAGTGCGAGGTCACTGGGTTTAAACACATCGATGATTTATGACGTTCCTGACATGATGGATGACCGTAACGCCTAGGGATGGACAGTGCTAAGATCTGTCATTCCTGATTCGAATTAATGTAGGTCGCTAACCTTAAACGATAACAATTTGATCTATTTATTTTAACAACACCAAAAAAATTAATAGAACATTTATTTATTAGTTTAGGATGTTTAAAATTATAGAATTTTTTTATTTAAAAATCTTATAGGATCGACCCCCCCCACACACACACACACACACAATTACAAAACTTTTTTCCTTTTTTTTTTTTTTTTATTAAAAAAAAAAACCAAAAAACAATTTTTAAACAGGATTTTGTTTAAATAATTCTTTTGCGACTTTTGTTTTTGCGGTTTTTATTTTATTTTTTTTTTTTTTTTGTACACGAGGGCAATTATTGCTTTCACATCGCAGCAACTCTGACCTAAGTCATCCACCATCAAAAAGACATAGATGGCGAATTATGACAAGAATAGATTTATTTAGAATGTATAAAATTTCTTAATATATTGGGGGGCTAGGATGGTAATCAAGCTTTGGTGTTGGGTACCACAGGTTTCGGGTTCGTATCGCGGCGGAGCCATGGATGTTTGTAGTGGTTCGAAATCCACTTTAAACTATGGGTCCCAGTCTAATAGATCGTAGAGCGTTGTGGGGTAGTGTTACTCCGCGTCCGTAACATATCTTCAAGCAACACATATCATCCTGGGTAGTGCTTAATGAGTAACAACGGTGCAGCCCTTGCTTATGGCATAAAGATTAACTCTCTGCAATGCCAGCTGCATTAGGACAAAATATGGACACAACTTTAGTTCTTTTCTCCCTACTTTTTAAAAAAAGAATTTTTCCATCTGTTGAATGTTTCAATATCCACTGCTGTTTTCTTATGTACATTCAGTGGCCAGCGCTCTGGCCTTTGGAACCACAGGCCTCAGGTTCGAATCCTGGCAGTGGCATGGATGTTTGTAAGTGGTTCGGAATCCACTTTAAACTGTAAGTCCTGGCTATCTGTTTAGCCTAAATTGTGCACAAGATGACCATAGAGCGACTAACCAAACCATATGTACATCCAATAAATTTTTATAGACTTTTAAATCATGTATTAGACATTTTAAATCCAAATAACTAACTTCTTTTCTCTTTTTACAGGAATTTGCCTCTCTGACCAAGGAACTCAATCAGTCCCGCGAGTTGCTGCTGGAGAAAAGGAGGAAATCAAGAGCTCAAGGCTGAAAGGAACAATACCCGAGTAAACCTTATACGTTTTTCCTTTTCTCCTGCTTTTTAAAATCTCTATAAAACTTTTCTCTCTACATGAAATCCTCTTACCCGATAGTACGCATCTCTGGGGAACAGCAGCAAAGCAAAAGTAGTTCTTTTTTGTTCTAACTAAGAATCCCTTCTACGTAAGATCGGATTGAAGTGATATTACAACGTATTTGTTAGGGGAAAAAAAATCTTTCAAATGTTCTAAATGTTGGAAAATATTTATATATCGCGTCATTCTATTTGTATATCAAGTTTAGTGGTTGTGGCTAATAAATGACATTGACCACCATGTCATCTTGTAGACGCGGAATGTTTTAATTATGTTAAGATTTTTCTTCCTTTTCATTAAATATAACGACTCTCAGTGATTTAAAATTGAATATATATATATATATACTCTTACTTAGGAGTCCCTGTAGTGGCTGTCACACCTCATTACATTTCTGTGCTGGGGGCTGCATCTATAATGTTTACATTAAACAATAGATGCTGTTGTTTTACCATTGAGGATAAAGGAGAAATATAAATATAGGAAATACCAATTAAAAACACTGCTAAATAAGTAACGCATTGGGTTTCAGATGGGAATCGGGTTCGATACTGAAGCAAACTATTAAGTCCCGTGGTTAGCCACGCTTCTACAGGTATCGGTGAAACTCAGATCCATAAACCCGGAAAATCCTTTCGTCTGCCTCTAACAAGTACACCTTCCACAGATGTACCCTGAGGGGTATCCATTGAAAATATGTTGCCTAAATATGA